>BSBK01002213.1:0-7500 GCA_027943335.1 Chamaecyparis obtusa | reverse complement strand
CGGCGTTTACTGACATCAACCCTTTACCTCATTTTTTTAGTTTTTTAAGGGTGCCTGGGCCTTTTTTCAGATATCTCGGGCATACGGATCGTAATTGGGCATGTGATATATCATCAGAAATTTGATTCCGAGCCCAATCTGAATTTTCTAGTATGGTTTTGTGATTTTGTCATTTTGATGCTCTTTTTTTTGGTCAAAGTTAGATGTTCTTTGTAATCGTGCATTTCAGACCTCCTGCCTTCCGGGATCCGTTTCTCTTGCATCCGGGCTCCATTTTCGGCAAACAAGATATTGCTAGAAATCTCTTTCTGATATTTTTTTAGATATAATGGTTTCATGTGTGATTTTGTCCTTTTTCTGACGTTACCCATCCTCAAATCCTTGCAGACACTCTCTTTGGGCCCTCCAACGCAGCTGTTGGTTTTTTGCTCATATCTTGACCATACGGTGTCAAAATTTGGCAAACAAGATATCATCGGAAAGCTAATTCCAAGATCTTTCTAGATCTAGAGGTTATATTTTCTAGTTATATTTTTTTGATGGTGTTTTTCTCTATCAAAACTAGATCTTCAGTTCTGCACTCTGGGAGCTCTATCTTGCACATCCGGACTCCATTTTTGGAAAATGATATATCATTGGAAAGCTTGTTCAGAGAGATTTTTAGTGTTATGAGTCCTTTTTCTAGATTATCCTCCAGGTTCATTTTATTTAGATTCTTGCTTTTTTGCAGTCTGGTGGATATCTTGGTTGTTATAGGTCCTGGGATCTCTTCCCTTTGAGGGATGGCTCATCTTAGGTTGCTCTTTTGGTTCAGCAATCTTTGATCTTCTTTGAGCAGTGTATACTTCACTTTTGTAGCATTCTTTTATGCACACACACTGAGATAAAAGTGTCATTCTATTGTTTTGATGGGATCTTTCACATGTTCGTGCTATTTGTACTCGCACTCCATTATAAAGTGCCGGGGGGTTTTGATGTTTGCCTTTGTTTGCCATCTACCTTTGTCAAGTGAATGTTCCTTCCATGACATTAGCCTCAAGTATCTCTATATGTTTTGTACTCTCTTTGCACATTCGATGTTCTAGATTCTTCTTCATCATGTAGTTCATATTGGATGATCTTCTTAGTGTACCTGTCATCACTCCCTTGTCAACAGTATGGGGGGGTTTCTATTGTTGGTTCTACTACCTCCTTGGCTCGATTGTGTGAGCCATGTATTTAGTATTTGATCCTATGTACTAGGTGGTTGCAGTGGCTGGGTACCTATGCATTTCGGTGAGATGGATCATTTACCATATGGACACTCTTTTCCTTCCTATTTTTTGGATGCACTCTTCCAACTTTGATTGATCAGCTCTTCAAGCTTTTGGTGTTTATGCCATCTGTATCTTCGAGTTTAGGTGTTTGCCTTTGTTTGCCTCTTGATTTGAGTAGTGTCATTTGAGGGCACTCATGCAAATTATAGTCTTCTCTACCTGGTCATATTTCTATGGAGGATCTTCAGATCATCAGTTTCTTCTTGACAGAGTTTGTAGTTTCATGCTTCAGTGATGTGTACATGTTCATCTTTGTTCCTATTTTCTGGAAAATTCTTGGTCTCTTTTTGGAGTAGAGTTTTTCCCACGTGGTTTTCTCTATTTCTTCGCTTTTCAGAGACTCTCTTTTGTACTTGGGTACCTGATCAGGCCTTTGTTGCCAGGATCCATTTGCTTTCTTCTTGCATTGTTTGTAGCTGCATCGTGTTCATCTTAAGGGGGGGTGTTAGAGTAAAGTATTAATTATGTTAATTAATCTTTACTCCCTTCTTAAGATGTCAACTTCCTTTTGGTTTAGTTTTAAACTCATGCACTAGTTGTTTTAAATATAAACTCATGCATTAGTCATGTAATAGTTAAACTGATTATTACATGCACTAGACTTTGCCTTTCAAGGCTTTCGATCTCCTTTATAAAGATAATCCATTGTACATTCAATTCATTCATTAATTGAAGATATTTTCTTTTTCATATTTTTGAGTCAAACCCTTGCCCTCCTCTTGTCTTTACTTCCTTGTAATAGATTTTTTATATGTAGGTGATCTTCGAATTTGTGAATTTGTATTGCTCAAATCCTATATATATATATATATATATATATATATATATATATATATATATATATATATACATATATACATACATACATACATACATATATATATATATCTATATATATATATATATATATATATAGATACATATAGATACATATATACATACATACATACATACATACATAGATATATATATATATATATATATATATATATATGTATCTATATATAAATATATATATATATATAGATATGTATGTATTATGTATGTATGTATGTATTATGTATATGTATGTGTATATATATATATATATATGTATATATGTATGTATGTATATATGTATGTATATATATATATATGTATATATGTATATATGTATGTATATATGTATATATGTATGTATATATGTATATATATATTATATATATATATATATATATGTATGTATATATATATATATATGTATGTATATATGTATGTATGTATGTATGTATGTATGTATGTAAGGAAACTCAGGTGCGGAAACAACTTCCTAAGCTAATCTTTATAGGAGAGTATTGTGAAAATTCTTATAAATCCTCACAATTTCAGATTCATTAACTACTTTAACAAAGATATTGCAACCACATACCATGCATACAGAAAAAATAGAGAATGAAAAAATGATATACCCTGGGGAAACCTTTCGGTAAAAACCCCAGCACTCCAAAACCTGCACAATGTATTGATCAAAACTATTACAGCTTACAATACACTTGCAATGCAAGTTCTTTCAGAAGATTTCCAAACCTTGAAGACAAATCACGACAGCATAAAAATGTTCCAACCATACACTCGCATCACTTCTCTTCGCAACCCTAAAAAAGCTTATATCATGCGCTTCACTTTTTAGGGCTTTCCCAAAGATAACCGTATTAGGGTTTTACCATTCTCTGAGAAAATAGGAAACCCCAAAAAAAAAATTTTCCCGATGCCCCAAACCCCATGATTGGGGAAGAGTGTATAGTACTCAAATTTATCAGTTGCCACATGTCTTCACCTATCATTGAATCTTCTTGATATAGCTCTTACGTGTCATAGGAATCCATCATAACCGTTTTAGCCATGATCTCCTTACACACAATTCAAGATGCCGACACATCAACATTATTTGCAAGAAATACATTTTACAAAACAAATAATAAAAATAGGAATTATCCAAGGTTGAGACACCTTATTCCTAACACAATAAATATATATATATATAATATATATATATATATATATATATTCAAATCAATACAATTATTGAGATATTTATTGATTTGTTGAAATCAAAGTATAAGTGCAGAGTCCCATAATTTTAAGAATTCACATAAAGAAACATTTCAGGTGAAAGTAGAGTGGTTGCACTTGGATATTCATATTGCATAGTCCCAACATGGGACATTACAGTGGTATCAGAGCATAATCCTGCCATCCCATCAATAGGAGTTTATGCAAACCTATCAAAGAAGAACACAAAAGACCACTATGAATGAAATAGACAATGAGATGAGGTCTTGTATGTGACAAACAAATCAAGCCCTGAGAATTCAAATGGAGAAATCAAACCAAATCCTCCTTCGAGCCTTACAAAAACATGGGGAATTTAATCAATAATATGAAAATAATCATTTAGAAAATAATGTATCATCAACCTCTAGGATACCCCAACCTCATTCCTTGCCTACAAAGAGAACAAGAAATAATAGATCAACCAATGAATAGCACTGAGGAATTGCAAGAGCTTATGTGAATCTTGTGCCCTAGATTAGAGAGATTGTATCATTTAGAGATATTTTCTGAAGACAAACGATGAGAGGCACCTAGGAGACACATAAACAAAGAGCTCAAGCACAAACTAAGCAAATTAACACTTCAAAACTTTGATGGATAAAGGAAAATCATGGCTTAGGCTTGTCTACAAAAATTAAACACCTACTTCACCCTTAGTCTAATGACTAAAGAGGATACACTCCAATTCATCGTACTCCATTTAGAAGGGATAGCACATGAATTGTGGAACAATGGGCTTCTCTCCTTAGGTCATCAAAACATAACCTCTTACCAAGAATTCTCTCACAAACTCATCAAAAGGTTTGATTAGAAAGATCCATAATGGTTTTTTAAAGAACTTACACAACTTAAGCATCATGGAATAGTGGAGAATTTTCTAATGAATTTCAAAATCTTCCTGTCATGGTTCTTGACCTATCCCAAAGAACACTCACCTATTTGTTCATTGAAGGACTTAAGGACTCAATTAAAAGTATAGTGAACCTCCTTGAACCACAAACCTTGGGGGAAGCAATAAAAAAGGCTAATATAAGGTTGAATCAAGTTCTTTAAAAGAAAGGTCTAAGAATTTCTCAACCAAGACAAAATAGAGGCATGAAGATTCGAGAAAAGATAATAGAGGGAAAAAAATGTTATATATGCAATAAATAATAAAGTACAAAACATCAATGCCAAGCAAGAGATGAATTGATGAAGGGTGCTCCCCTTAGTACCACAAAACACATAACAGAAATAGAGAAACAACAACAATATGCAAGAACAGAAAATTGGCTTCTTATTATCTCCACAAATGTGGAATTACAAACTTTCAGAATTACAATATGCAAAGCCACATGGGCATTCCCTTACAATATTCTGTAGGACAAAGCCTCGAATCAATACCCAGATCTACTACCCAGAACTATTCTGAACTGCCTAAAACAATAATACAAGCCTTCCTTATATAGGCAATTTTCCACCGCCTGGGAAGGTTCCAGAATTTTAGCCAATAAGGCCGACCAAACTTAGAATTATTTTTATTTTACATTTCATTACATCATAGTCGGCTCAAAATAAATTTTGAAACCCGAACAGAAATTTTGAAGAAAAATCATTTTCCGCCATTTCAGGTGACCCAACTTCCGAAGACCATAAGTCATCACCAGTTGACCCGATTGACTATTGTAACCCCATTTCGGAAAGGGCGCGAGGAGCTCTACAACACCTGAATTAAGCAAGCTTCATTCAGCCCAAAATTCGACCTCATCCGGGGCCTCTAAAGCCTTCAAAACTGAGTTCAAAGTTTCTGTCCCTTGCTGCCAATACCGAAAATCGTCAATATCTTCCAATATACACTTGATCTGGCAATGAAACTTTACTGGCAGACTTATATGACCAAAATGAACCTCCAAGAAAGAAATCAGATCATTCTGAGCACATACGAAAATTACCAAAAATAGTAACTTTCCATAAATAGCAGCTCTGCACAAGATAGCCCTTATTGAATTCAAAAAAAATAGAAATGTTTTTGGGTGATGCAAGATTACTCTTACACCCAGGATGCTCCTGCATCAGACACCCCGGGGTAATTTGAGAAGTGACCCTGTCACGACTCAGGTGTGCAGAGGAAAACCAAGACGGCTAACCTCCTCCTTTCTCAGCCATGATGAATCTTCAATAGGTCGTCCTTTCCATTTGACCAGATATTCTTCATATGTCATGTTCCTTGTGCTTCTGCCAACACGACTATCCAGTATATCTTCAATCTCCTTAGTGTCTGAACTAGTTGCTGGAATACTCCACTGTGCTGCTGTGATCTTATCTTCAACACCTCCTTCATGATACTCTGTCAAATCTAAAATGTTAAACACTGGTGAAATATTTAGCTCAGTAGGCAATTCTACCTCATATGCATTTCCTGAATCATGCTTCTTCAATATCTTACATGGTCCAAACTTCTTCATTTTCAGCTTGTTATATGTACCAACTGGAAACCGCTCCTTCCGCAAATGAACCATGACTTCATCTCCAACCTGAAATTCCTTATACCTCCTTTTCTCATCTGCCTTAGCCTTATACTGTGCGTTCATCTTGGTAATATGCTTCCTCACCTCCCCATGGATGTTCTTCAAGTGTTCTGCAAAATCCTCAGCTTCAGCACTACTTATTTCTCCTTTATCTATCTTCCTCAATTCAGATGCATTTCTTGGACTGCTTCCATATACAATCTGGAATGGTGATTTACCAGTGCTCCTGTTGACAGAATTATTGTATGCAAATTCTGCCTGTGGTAAAATCAAATCCCATCCTGTTGGCTTATCTCCAACCAAACATCTCAGCAAATTTCCCAAACTTCTATTCACTACTCTGTCTGTCCATCAGTCTGTGGATGATGTGATGAACTGAACTTCAAATCTGTCTTCAGCTTCTTCCACAATGTACGCCAGAAATATCCAACAAACTTAGTGTCCCGATCTGAAACTATGGTCTTTGGCAAACCATGAAGTCTCACTACTTCTCTGAAAAAACAATTCTGCTACATGAACAGCATCATTAGTCTTCTTGCAGGGAATGAAATGTGCCATCTTTGAAAATCTATCAACCACCACAAAAATTGAATCGTGTCCCCGCTGTGTCCTCGGTAAACCAAGAACAAAGTCCATGCTGATATCCTCCCAAGGCTTCTCGGGTACAGATAATGGCTGATACAACCCTGTATTCTGCTTCACTCCTTTTGCCATTTGACATACTCTGCAACTCTGTACAAACTTCTTCACATCTTGCTGCAATTGTGGCCAATAATAATTCTCACTAACCAAACCAAGGGTTTTATCACGACCAAAATGTCCAGCCAATCCTCCGCTATGCTTCTCCTTGATGAGATCTCCCTCATAGAACTTCGTGGAATGCACACTACTGACTCCCTCTGAATAGCATATCATCCTGGATGATGAAATCCAACCATTTCGTCCTGTCTAGAGTAACAGGTTCTGTACAAGCTTTCCAAGCTTCACCAAAATCAGGATCCTCTGGATACAAATTCTTGAGTTCCTTGAACCCAACCACTTCAATCTGCATTTCTGTCAGCAATAGTTGCCTTCTGCTAAGAGCATCTGCAACCCTATAGACTTTCCACTCCTGTGTTTCAAAACAAATGTATAACTCTGCAAAAACTCAACCCATTTCAAATGCCTTTGATTCAATTTTCCTTGACTATTCAAATATTGCAAAGCTTGATGATCAGTATACAAAACAAACTCTTTAGGAAGTAGATAATGTCTCCACTTCTTTAATGCCTGAACTATAGCATAAAATTCTTGATCATAAACAGAATATTTCCTCTTGGCATCATTTAACTTCTCACTGAAATAAGCAACAGGTTTACCTTCTTGGCTCATAACAGCTCCTATTGCAGTACCACTAGCATCACAATCTACTTGAAAACACCTTATTAAAATCTGGAAGTGCTAAAACAGGTTGTTCTGTAACTTTTTGTTTCAATAATTGAAAACTCTTTTCTGCCCCATTAGTCCACTTAAACTCTTTTCTATCCCCTCTCATTGTTTCAGTCAAGGGTCCACAAATACTGCTAAAATTTCGGATAAACTTT